>JAODUP010000154.1:555000-587500 GCA_025642065.1 Paralvinella palmiformis
TAGACGGGTTGACACGTAGACGGATTATAAGCAGGCAGGTAGGCTAGTTGGCAAGCGGTAATTTGTTAAGCAGGTAGGCAGATGGACAGTCTGTAATAGGCTGGTGGCAGGCGGATTGTCTTTGGGTAGGCAGGTAGGAAGTCTATATGTAGGCTGATGGGTAGACAGACAGATTGCGTGTAGGTAGGTAGGTAAGCGGGTAGGCAGGCAGACGGTCTATATATGGATAGGTAAGTAAGCATGTAGGCAGGCGAACAGTCTATGTGCAGGTAGATAGATCGATGAGCAATCAATCAATCAAAAAAAAATATTCAGAAAGTAAGCTATTGAAGGAAAAATAGAAAGAGGTCGGATAAATTGACTGACTGACTGACTGACTGACTGACTGACTGACTGACTGACTGACTGACTCGACTCACTGACTGACTCACTCACTCACTCACTCACTATGGGCGGGAAAAAACATATGTAGGCTCTCTCTCTCGCTCTGGCACTGTCCCCCCCCCCCCGATCTCACCCATTCTATTAAGCGCACACCCTTTCAGTCAGCTCAATTGGTGACTATTCACTCGATATGAAAAACCTCGACATGCCACAACAACACAAGATTTTTAATAATGTACGTTCACACAAATTGCGTCCATCGTATATAAGGTTACCCTGAACATAAAGGTGTACGATTATAAAAGTCCATTTATGTGCCGCCTTCTGTGAACACATACGTACGCTTATTCCACACAATGTTCTGTTATCTGTCGAGTTAACTATTGAGAGTGCCAAATTCCCGAACGGCGAGTTATAAAAAGACTTTAAAGAGAGAATTAACATTTTTCAAACGCCGTCACATTGTCGAATCACTAAATAATCGGCACACACTGTGGGGAGGGGGGAGGATAAAAGGTCAGTATTGTTTTCATTAATTCGCCTGAACGGAAGATATATTTTAAAATGGATCTTATGATAAGGAATAAATTATTTTTAGTTTGTCAGTTGGTTTGGATCAAATTAACGAAATGCAAAACAAGTAGACTTTAATGAGTGGATATGAGGTTGGGTTGTTTGGTATTGAAGATTTAACGTTTATTGTTGAGAAGGCGAACAGAAAACGGCGAAGCTTTGGCTCTCGAAAGAACATTTGTCCAAGGAGTGTCCACCAGGGGACGTGATGGTAGCGGCGAGCGGTCGGATCTTAGTAAGTCGGTCGAGCAGAACGCTTGTTAGTCGAAATTCGGTGCACGGCCGTTTGTCTCGATGAATGCGCCGGCTATAGTCTACGTCCTTCAGCCGACGCATGACACAGGACGTAGGACACAATGTCCTGTGGTTCGTCGGTGAAAAACGACGTCGACGATGAAGAAGTATATGAAGTAGACGGACGACGAAGAAATCTTTGCCGCTCGGCCAACACGATCAGACTTGCATCTTCGTTTAACAATCGGCACTCGAGACATAACGAAGCTGAAAATCAGCCACGTTTGGGCGACAGTATTATTATTATTATTATTATTATTATAGTGGCCTCGTTTGAAATCAGTGCATACGAGATCACGATGCCGTTTATAAGCATGAGGTCTATCGATTTACCATAACCAGAAACTTTTCGGCTGCCAGTGGTTCAATGACGATTCAGTTGATCCCATCCGTGATTTGTTAGATATAGTACCATGTAATGCGAGCCCCGGTTTAGCGTACAAGTCAATATTTAGAGCTAGTTTTCGCCACAGCCCGGTTTTCGTGGCCGGATACGGTTTGACGCGACCCCGAGATGGCGTGAGGCCGATCTGGCCAAGCGGCCGAAAACATCGGCTAAGTGTGCCGGTTTATTTGCGAAGACAAGTTGTTAATTGAGTGAACGGGGCTTACCAGCAGTCGATGGACGGACGGGACGGGCTTTGATGGCGAGAAACGCCGGGGCCGAGGCAGCGCAAACAAACGGCCAGCAACCTGAATGGGACGAGCCGTTTGGGGCCGGAACAGAGGGCAAACATCGGGCTTTCACGTCAACTGACCGAAGCCATTCAACCGACTCCAGTCACTCACTTCCATCGGCCGACTCATCTACTCCGAGTGGTCAATGTTTGTCGACGGGGAACGCTTCACCGACGTCGACAACTGACGGTAGGTGGTGTGGGTGTTTGGTTCGGGCTGGGGGGTCTACTCGTCGTGGTGGTGATGGTGGTGGTGTTAATTGATGATGGTAGTGGCGATGATATTGATGATGATGATGTTGATGTTGATGATGATGTTGATGATGATGATGATGATGATGATGATGATGGTAGTTGTGATGGTGGTGTTAGTGACGCTGGTGATGGTGGTCGTTATACTGATGATAATGATGATGGTGGTAATGATGATGGTAATGAAGATGATGATGATGTTGATGATGATGGTTGTGGTAGTGATAATCATGGTGATGATGATGATGATGATAATGATGATGATGATGAATGTGGTAGTGATAGTCATGATGATGATGATGATGATGATAACAATAGTCAGTTTCGAGTCACTATCCTGCTAGTATCCGGTCAACAGATCAAAATTGTTTGATTGTTTGATTGATTGATTGATTGATTGAACAAGTTATCCGACTTAGAGATATGTCATCTGCGTGCACGTGCGCGTACGTGCGTGCGTATGTATGAGAGAGAAAGTGCGTGTGTGTGTGTATACTAAAGATTCCACACAAAGGCTTGTTCTGACTCGTCCAAGGCCGACACACACACACACACACACACACACAGCTACAATATGGTGTCAGGTTAGTCTAGAGCCGGCCCATAGACCTGACATTATTAACTTTCATAATTCACGTTCTATCTTGTTTATTGTGGGTCGTCTAGTTCTAATGACTTCATAGATAAATTATTTCGGTCAAATGTCCTTCTCCGAGGTCGAGAAAACAGTCAATATTTATAAACAGTACGGCTAAAGGCACTGATTAATAGACATATCGGTGTCTTCCTCGCGCCCTTATGATCATATTCCGCCTACAATACTTTATTGAATGTTAATCAGTAGCCAATAATATGACATAAAATGTTGATAAACGTTTGATAAAATAAGCTATATCTGTTCGAAAACGTATTATGTCACATCGCGTATCTTCTGATAATAAAAAGCCCATCTAAATTAAGAGGAAGCTACCACTTTGCTGCAACTATAGATGTATTGATATTAGGTGCTAGAGATTTGGTGGCGAAGAGGTATTAAACTAATTTACTTTCAAGTTTGTCTGGATTATAAATATTGTAGCTGCCAGTATGTAACAATGGCCCGATATGTTGTTATCTATATATGTCATCTTGACCTCGATGTTTATTGTTTTCTAACAGACACAAAGTAAACAAAACTTTTATCCAAATTTGGACTATATCATGCTGAACAACAACACAAACAAATCCGCTCTTATATATGAACATAATTGTAAGGAATTATTGTAAGGAATCATTAATTATAGTAAATATGGCTGATGGGTCGTGTAACGCGCGTTTTGACGCGCATACATAAAGATTTGGGGGGCGTAGCCTGCCATTCGGAGATGAATACACTCATAGGAACACTTACGCACACGCGCGCGCGCGCCCACGCACGCACGCATGCACGTACGCGACTAATATATATATATATATATATATATATATATATATATATATATATATTATAAAAACAGCTAATCTAAGTTCAGTTTCCTGTAATTAATGTTCGACAATATGTAACCTCGAGTTTCTCTTGTCCACGCACAGACGCACGCACGCACACATACACACAAACAGACACAGACATAAACACACACGCGTACACACAATATACACGCGCAACTTGGTATACAAGAAAAGAATATCTGAGAAGGTAAACTTTTATTGGCTTTAAAACGCCCACCTTGAATAGATGACATAAACTTATGAAAGATACACAGAAGTGATATATATGTAAATAAGTATCGGTAAGTGTATCATTAAAAAACAACTTGACGAAAAACATAACGAAACATTTAGAAGGGGGGACTACAACAAACATGTCTGATGTACAGGTATACTACTCTCTGGCAAGCTTAAATTGAATATAATATATATATATATATATATATATATATATATATATATATATATATATATATACCACCAACAACACAGATTTGATCTAATATATTATATATATATATATATATATATATATATATATATATATATATATATATATATATATATATATATATATATATATATACGTGAATGGAAGGGAAAGACAATATTCTTGGACTTTTTTACCATTTTCCTTCCGATAATTCACTGACCAACATAGTCACCATCCTTCACATGATCGGTGATGTGATCAATCCTGAAGAGTTGATGCGGAATTGCATAAACAGTGATCGTTTATCGTAAATTTTGTTATATCAATTTCTGGTTACAGCGAGAAATTCCAAACATCGGTATACAGATGTACTTAGGACGTGCACTCCGGTTCCCTTTCTTTGTTATAGGTACAAAGTGTTAAGTCAGATTCCTTCCATCTAATGTTTGTGATAAACATGGTTGCACTTTCCTGATGGTTGATACTTTAGGGATTTTGTGAGGTGTCTACCGTACTCTAATTGCAGCTGATACTCTTGTACCTGTTGTGACCTCGCTTACCTCGCTCCGTTTGTTGTTACTCTGTATCTGATGGTAACTGCCGATGTCGATGTGTCTGTACTCGATCTCTGTACTCGATCTCTGTACTCGTTTCCCGGCCGATGTCCTGTCCTGTATTATATTATATTAGAAGTACAAAAGTCAATGAATAAATACAAATATGAATATTAATCGTATAAAAGTGAATGAGGGTGTGAGTGAGTGAAGTGAGCAGTGAGTGAGTCAGTCAGTCAGTCAGTGAGTCAGTCAGTTAGTTAGTTAGTCAGTGAGTGAGTCAGTTAGTCAGTCAGTCAGTCAGTCAGCCAGTCAGTCAGTTAGTCAGTTAGTCAGTCAGTGAGTCAGTTAGTTAGTCAGTCAGTCAGTTAGTTAGTCAGTCAGTCAGTCAGTCAGTTTCAGTTAGGAAATAAAGACACAGGTTATTTAAATGTTTACATTCAAATTCACTTTTGAGAAGATAATAAAGTTACTGTTTATTATATATTTTTTTACATATTTACAACATTCAATCTATTCCCAAACTAGACCGTCTGACACATATTATAATAAGTACAACCTGTTGTACAACATTCGAGTTAAGAAACACAGTTAAATTTGTTTTATGCTGGTTAGAATTATCTCAGCACCGGTAACTCTGTGCTTCGATCCCACGGCCTAGAACTATGGAATGTAATGTACTATGTACTAGTTGAGCTACGAAACCATCTTAATTACATATAGAAGTAGCCAGTTCGAACACAATCCTGTATCCAGGAGTGTCCATGACACAATAAACAATGGTCAGTTAAAGTCAGATTATGACGTCGGTAAGGCGATTAAAAATACGATCCATGGTATAAAGAAATAACGGGATGGATCCGTGGAATAGATAATAGGACTATAAGTGCTTCCATATTTTCGTCAACTGTCAGCATGTTATGATATAACATTGTTTGTATCAAATTTAAAGTTCCCTAATCTCCACATAGTGGAGGTGCAACAATACAATTGTATAATGTAATTAAAAAAAAAACACACATTGAAAACCATAAAATCAGGCAATGCTTCAAACTACATCTATGAAGAAAAATATGTAAATACTCCCACTCTAGCTAGGAATCGGTGATAAAAGAAACCAGTTAAAAAAAATAATATATATATATATATATATATATATATATATATATATATATATAGTTCAGGTGTTAAACCGACAAAATATTGATAAGAGAAAATCTTAAAGTCATTCTTTCGTATCTAACACCCTTCTCAGATGATTCTTAGAACAATGACTTTTATTGTCGTGATTAGTCACTTTGTCACTTATCAGTTGCACGTTATACATATATTAAGTGCTTTTCTTGACAAAAACATCGTATTACGTCTGTAGTGACCCGAGTCCCACTGAGGGGGCGGCCTTGCGTCTATAATTAATTATACAATAGAATATGCACGCATGCTCAGCGTAGGCACACAGAGAGTGATGACGCCATCCATCTGGTCGAACGAAATATCAACACCCGAGTTCGGAGTCAAAACTTGTTTGTATCATAACACAGATGTTTGTATGACATCGATACACAAATCTGACCAGACGTCGTCGGTATGCCCGAAGTTACCGAGTGAAAACATTGTATACACAGTTTAAGCGTTATTATTACAAGATCAGAATGCAAAATAATTGATACGTGGACATTATTTTAAGTAATACAAAATAAATTAAAATCTCGTTAATGTCATCAGTTCGTTTGTCGACTAGCATTCAACACTCCATCTCTCATATATAAGACATAATTCAATAATAACTGAGCAAATATTATAAATTTTATTATTAACAATATTTACCATTTAACTTATTTTCCAATTGATTTAATGAACTCTTCAAAAACGCCTCCATTATTATTTAAACGATAAAGTATAAACCTTCTATTTGATACAACCATCAACTCGGAATGTTTGCACAATTTAACACACATTTATAGAATATTATTCTTACTTATTAAGGTACAATAATAAAACGAAGCAAATCTCCACATCTAGGTTTCAATATTATCATCTCCATAGAGGACGCTGTTCTAAATAAACTAGATATGAGTCCGATTTTACACCAAATACAGTAAATATTATTATTAATAATGTATGATTGTGATAAATTACATAACGGAGAAATATTAATAATTTGTGCAAGAGATAAGGAAGAGAACTTCTATAATACCGCTGCCGCTGCTGCAGCTGCTGCTGTTGTTGGTGCTGTTACTGGTCGCTATAGTTACCAAGTTTAGACATGACCTGATTTGTTCTTAACTGGAGTTCACCAATTGTTTTATTCGTAGCTAGGTTTTAAATTGACATCAGAATCACTGACAGCCGGAATATAAGATTTCTTTGATATTCCTGGCCCAAGACCTCACACAATGACAACATCTTAATGACAGTTTGATAACATAGTGGCATAAGAGGCATATAGCGTCCGTATATACAACATCATACCCAAATTAATAGACATTTCCTATATAAAACAACCTACATTTAACAATAGCTAGTTATAATTGCATGCACACACACACACACACACACACACACACACACACACACACATACACACACATACACACACCACACGTAAATACAATTAAATAAGAGTGAAGATAAAATATAATCGTGTTTAACACATTTATAGCCTCAAATAAACACTGCAAATACCATTCCATTTAACTTCCAATTTCAGGTGAATATATATGTAAAATAACAATCTTAAAAAGATAGAACATATATTGAGTTCAATGAGACATTTAAATAGTTTACTATATTCAACTCTGTCAAAAGCCCGAGAGATATCGAGAACAACTAGAAAGCCAGAAGAACTATTATTATTATAAAATTAAATAATTCAATCCACAACAAAAAGTAGATTGAGATTTATTTAAAGCCAAACTGGGAATCTAAAGAACGAACTACATAATAATTTTTATCCGTTATTATATTTATTATTATTATTATTATTATTATTATTATTATTATTATTATTATTATTATTATTATTATTATTATTATTATTATTATTATTACACTACCAAGGGTAATAGTTCGGTAATTATTTCTATACGTCAAATATTTCTTAGTTTATTTCGGGAACTGGAATGAGTTTTGCCAACAATATATTATTAGGTGATAAACTGTATCTTGAGATGGTTGATGACAATAACAAGAGATGTCTTAAGATGGTTGAGAACAATAACGAGAAATGTCTCAAGATGGTTGAGAACAATAACAAGAGATGTCTTAAGATGGTTGATAACAATAACGAGAAATGTCTCAAGATGGTTGAGAACAATAACAAGAGATGTCTTAAGATGGTTGATAACAATAACAAGAGATGTCTTAAGATGGTTGATAACAATAACGAGATCTGTCTAAAGATGGTTGAGAACAATAACGAGAGATGACTCAAGATGGTTGAGAACTATAACAATAGATGTCTCAAGATGGTTGGTAACAATATCAAGAGATGTCTTAAGATGGTTGATAACAATAACAAGAGATGTCTCAAGATGGTTGAGAACAATAACGAGAGATGTCTCAAGATGGTTGAGAACAATAACGAGATCTGCCTCAAGATGGTTGCGAACAATAAAGAGAGATGTCTCAAGATGGTTGAGAATAATAACAAGAGATAAACAATTAACAAAAACCAATTATTAATCAAGTTATTCTACATTATATTATTTTGTGTCATCAATTTTGTTAGTCTTCAGTTTACATTAAATGTTGATGACATAATTTATGTGAATATATTATAACATAATTAAACTGACATAAATAATAATCATATATCGTCATATTCTCAAAATTTGACCTAACTATGGCCACTAAATCTTTGTCATTTATCAGTTTGACCTGCTGCTGCCAAAAAAACGACGTTTATTATTAAATTCATGTCATAGTCTAGTGATACTATCCGAAATACTTCTGTTCCTGTACGGTCACCACAAACAGCCAAACAATTATCCCTAGTACCAGGAATATACATATTTCATTCTGATAAGAATAGATTATTAATTAATTGTATTATAACATTCATTCACCACACGGTTATATATCATACACTATGTTATCTGGCATTATAACACATCAAGTGGTAACTTAATCTGGACACATAACTAACCAAATATGTGTTTATAATGAAGAATATTATCTTCAATGGCCTTTTTCTATTGAATACATTTTGTACAAAACAAGCTTGAGTATATATATATATATATATATATATATATATATATATATATATAGAGAGAGAGAGAGAGAGAGAGAGAGAGAGAGAGAGTAGCTCTACTTAAATCCACATTAAAGTCACTAATTATTATATAAATATCATGATAATATTATCACACAAAAAACTAATTATTAAACACATTCTGAAAAAACTCAATTATCATTGTCATTATATATATATATATATATATATATATATATATATATATATATATATATAGAAAAAGCATAATATATTTTAGTACATTCCTACAACACCTATTACTAATAAGAAAGGGCAGAGTTATATTTGAGACTATCACTATGTACAATGGCAAAACCACGAACTATAATTAATTAGCCCCGTTCTTCATTTATTTCTTGAGAGTTATATTTAAATTAAGTGTGTTTTTTTTCGGAATATAAACATCCTATAATAAGTTTGAGTTTAAACGGGTGACTTAAAGTTGGCTGCAATGGCGGTTGATTAATTATATATCAGAATATGCACGCATGCTCAGTGTGGACACACACACACACACACACACACACACACACACACACACACACACAGTGGTGACGTCCCAAACACAGCTCAACAAATGACAACCTTCAGGTTTAGATAAGTCGGCACAGCGGAAATTGTGAAAAAATGGTCAGAGTATAATGTTTTTACGTTGCGTTTGCATGCAAATATACATACATACATATACATGACACAATTAAAATATCGACGTATTATAACGGTTTCAGTGTTTAATAATAATAATCACAGTTCTTATAAAACGGGAAATATCAAAAGGTCGTCAGTACTCTTATCTATATACAGTTTTATTTATAGCCAACGCTGTATTTCAAAATTGAGTGAATAAATCCTATCTTATAGGTTGATCAAAATGGACCCACAAAAAATCCTTCTCTGACGAAGTGCCATGATATTTATCAATCTGAAAGAGTCTTAATTCAGCTCGTCTGAAACAATAAAACGTGTTTTCCAATCCCGCACATCAATGATTAGTGTTCCATGTGGAAAAATATGTAATTCAAAATTCACATATCAACAAAATCACCCCCCCCCTCTCTCCCTGCTCCCCCCTCTCTCCTCTCTCTATCTATCTATCTACCTACCCCTCATTTCTTATTTCTTCCCTCACATCTAAGTTTATGCTATACAATGTTTTATTCAAATTTGTTGCGATATTTACTGGTGGATGTTATACTTTGTGTAATTATGTTAAAACATAAATATATCTGATTATATATACACAAACATGATAATCTTATTTCTAGTTATTTTAAATAAACGTACGTTAGTTCATTACATCCAATATATCATTTTATTCGGTGTGTATTAACAGACTGTGTCCAATAACTCGAAACACTGAAGTATATATAAGGTCAGAATAATAATTAGAATATATATTTTGAATGACAGATAAATAGATTACTTATCATTTTTATCTTTTTATCATCTACTTACAATCGTTTGTTATTAGAATGGGCGATTCTTGGAGGGGGGGGGACCGTTGTAAATAAATGTCGCTTGAAGCTGGAAAAGTCATTGGCTTAAGTACATCTATAATTAATTAAAACTAGAATTGCTTACAGGAAAACAAATACAATTTATGGATGCAAATTAAAGAAGGCAATAAAAATAATAATGATTTATATCGTCATATTGCACGATCATCATATATCACATATCTCGATAGCGGTTTTAATTGGGAGTTTTCCCCCCCTCAAAAATCGTTAAGAGGTTAATTTCAGTCGATTGATTCAAATCAACCGATCTTGGCCTATAGGCAAGGGTTAAACGAGGATGCGCCCGTTATAACAATGGTATCACCCCCACCCAAAACCTACCCACTCGTCCACAAAGAAGCCAGATTCCACATCTTACACGTATAGATGCTCAAGTGAGATGCATCAAGTATTAATGAACAATTAGAGTCGGTGAAACTTGTAGAAGTTTATCGTTCTACCGGAAGTGTGTGTCCTTGTTTTGATAAGTTGGGAGGGTGTGTGTGTGTGTGTGTGTTGTGTATATTATGTGTGTTCGTGTGTGCGTTTGTATGTGTGCTTGCATGCATGAGTGCGTGCCTGCGCGTGTGTTTGTGTGTGAGAGATTGTGTGTGTGGGGGGAGCGTGCAAAAACGACGCACACCAACTGCAGAGATTCGCTTCTGAAAAACTCATTCGGTGGTCTAAATTAGGACTTTTCCTAACCATCGGCAGATTGTCCATTTCCTCTGCGTCAATCAATAAATCTACTGGGAGGAGATGATTTCAGACAAAAAGCGGCCCTTTTCTCCCGACGTTCGGAATTCCCCACTCAGGTGAACTAACGTGATCTTTGTCTTGGACAAGAGGCGCCATGGTGTGTGTCTGGAGAAACGTCTTCCTGCGGCGACAAGAAGCTCTCTGGAAAAGACACAATAGATTTCGAGCAAACACTGTCGCCTGCCCAAATGGTTCTTTCGGGGTTCGGGTAAAAGGAGAGAAACGTCTCTGGATCACGGTGTCCGGAATGAATAGAAACAGCGGCAATAAGACGGTCGTAGAGAGGACGTTACTGGACCGATGTTTGCGCCTCAGACGAGCTCGATGATGGAGAATGGACGTTTTGAGTGATAATGGAGGCTGTAAGCGAAAGTGTATAATGTGTGTGTTTTTGTGTGTGTGTAAAAGATAGTTAGTTAGCTATAGATAGATAGACAGATAGACAGATAGACAGATAGATAGATAGATATAGATAGATAGATAGATAGTTAGATAGATAGATAGATAGATAGATAGATAGATAGATAGATAGATAGATAGAGAAAGATAGATAGATAGATAGATAGATATGAGGAGAGGAAAGTTGTGTTTTTATTTATCTGTGTGTATGCGCGAGAGCGAATATGTGTATTTTTTACCCATGCGGGTGTCAATATGTGTGTGCATGTCTCTGTGTGTATGTATATACATATACATGTATATATGTGTGAATATATATTATATCTCGGATGAAATATGTGTGTTCCTCGGTGACAACAATATTAATAACCGAGCCCTATCTAATGTTATCAGCATAATATCGCTATGTTATCTACATTGTTATAATGAGAGTACGTCAGAGAGGATTGGTTTATGGCAGGAAATGTTATCTGCGCTAACTACTTCTTATCTCAGAATATTGGATGACTCACAGGGTCACTGAATATAATAGTGTTCTCTCTCTCTCTCTCTCTCTCTCTCCACACACACACACACTCACTCAGACACACACACACACACACACTCAGAGAGAGAGAGAGAGAGAGAGAGAGAGAGAAAAAGAGAGAGACCATTTTCCAAACGAAATTCTCAGTAGGCAGACAATAAATGACAAGAAGAGCCTTCGCTTCCATTGTCCCTCCCATAATACCGCAATCCGGATACCAACATGGCCACCGCCCGCCCGCCCCACTCCAACCCGCATATCCCCTCCGATCACGTGAACGGCACTGAAGGCCGAATCCGGACAATATGGTGAGCGTGTGTGTGTCACCAATGAGCGATAGCTCGCCTGACAGGGCTCCCCCACACCCGATCCGGACAGCCCACACGGACGGCTACCGTTCAGGAGAGGACAAATATAATATCGGCGCCATCGCCGGACATCCATCACTGGATCGGTGCCGGACTCATCCGGAGATGATGGATTACGAATTAATATACGTTGTCATCCATTGTAGATCGTCCTATTATCGCCAATCCCACTGATAGAACCCCAATAATGCGATTGTCGAAGATGTGTTTGAGTTGGGGGAATGGGGGGGGGATTCTCTCTGTCTCTTCCCCCATCTCTCTTATTTTCTCATCTTGTTTTCTCCTCATGTATTTCTCTCTTTTTCCCAGCATTTTGTTTTTATTATATTTTTTTTACTTCGCCAATTTGATGAAGAGCGGCGGCGAGCGGCGGTGGCAGCTCGGTGATGGAACATCACGTGATCACAATGTCTCGGTTGTTCAGTACCGATTGGTTCGATGGCTGGGCATTAATTAGTGGGATATCTAGGGTTCGTTGACAGCAGACGATAATAAATAGATCGAGGCGGGAAGGGTGAGATGCCGGAGAGAGAGTCTGGCTCGGGTTGGGCTGGAGGAGCTAGAGTGGGAGATAATAAGTGGTGAGAGAAGGGAAAATAAAATAATAGGCATAGAATGGACGAACATTTAAAATTTTCCAAGAATATTCCAAGAATATTAAAAAAAATAACCACAAAGATTTTAAAATAATATATATGGAACCTACGCATAGCGCACAGTACAACAGTGGTTTCAGATAATATTATATTTATTACTATTTTATGAATATATACACACACACACACACACACACATATATATATATATATATATATATATATATATAGAGAGAGAGAGAGAGAGAGAGAGAGAGAGTTGTCAAAGAAATATCACGAACACTCTAGTATAGAACTTACAATTGTTTATACTTCCTGAAGGCTTCCCTCCGCAAAACGCGAGCGGGTGAATAAAATATTAGAATTTCTTATTTCTGGAATCAGTGAATGTTATTTTAGAAAAAAAATCTATTATGGTAAAGATGTTAATTAGAATACAAAAGAAGTTGTTTTCCCATTAAATATCTTATCATTCCTGCCACATCAGCATTGTTTGGGTACGGCTCCGTGCGACCACCTAAAATAACTAGCATTTCGGCCATTATTATTAGTTGGTTTGGTACGATCATTATGTGATGTGTTGATTATCGAGGGAATTGGATGTTTTATCTCACTTGTATACTGATAAGAGATCTATATATCAGCTCGTTCTCGATGTCTTCATAATATCCGGCATCTGGTGTCATTTGTTATCAGATAACGATATCCTTCTTCAGTTTTGGCGCAAATGAAAAACAAAACAGTTCGTACACAGACACATCATGTCACTGACGTATAAATTGGCATGGTTAGGCACATGCGCGCGCGCGCGCGCGCGTGTGTGTGTGTGTGTGTGTGTGTGTGTGTACAAGTATATCGTCATACGTGGGCGTACGCGCACACACCAGTAGACACACGCGCCCATACACGCGTACGCACGCACACACACACACGCACGCATCAACAAATAAGCAAGCGTAGAGAGAGAGAGAGAGAGATGGGGGGGGGGCTTGTTTACATCAAGTATCTTACTTCAAATATTAGATCTGTACACATTTCAACTAGTGTCTAAACACGATTTATTACAGTTGCAATCATATTTTGAAATATTTCTTTTTCACTCTGTCTGTGTGTCTGTGTGTATTACATCAATATTAATTATTACACGCGCGCATACACATCACACACACATCACACACACACACACACACACACTTAAATTATTTCTATTTTTACAATAATTCACACACAAACGTTAGTGTAAGCAAACATCATCCTGTCCTATATTCCTATTGTCCGAATTATTATGCCGATTAGACAATTATTTTAGCAAAGATTAGACCGAATTATCCAACATTCTCGCTAAAAAATAAAATTACAAAATCTTCCCACAAACTGATATGATAGATCACGACTGATCCTTCTATACTGCCATCTGGCGTCGAATTTTCGTCTACTATTTGCGTAAAATATTATCCGATGAATGAATAAATTCGTCTTGTTTTCGCCCTCACACAACACCCCAGCCCACGGGAAGACTCCCACCGTACTCGAGAGAGAGAGAGAGATAGAGAGAGCCTGGAGCTGATAGAGAGAGAATTATTAGGATTTATTAGTCACTTGTGTGTACATCGCGACTGATGTCATCAAATTAATGATAGATAAATATTTCCAGCGAGTTATCGGATAATATGATGACTCCCAGATACAAATAGATAATCTCTTATATCGATGTTGTCACGTATAATGAAATATTTATAATCGATCGTTTTCGACGAATCAGTTCACTTACTGATATCATTCCGAAACACCAATCATATATTAATCGACCGTTAGAATCAATAAATAAAATCAATTATGATATATGCATGCTTTCGCGATATGTAAAAGTTTTTATTTGTTTGATTTTTTTTTTTGTGATTTTCCCCAACCAGATCACTTGACGATATATTTCTATGTAATCAGCGATTTGTAAGCGATAGTTTAGATCAATCAGATCACTTATCGAACTCATGTCTCTATTTTCTGATAATTAAGATCGTTTGATGTACGAAGATAATACTACACCAAGATTAAGATGAGATGAAGGTGGAGCTAAATCTCGAGTGAAGGTGAGCTGAAAGTGGGTGAAGGTGGAGTAAAAGTGAGTTGAAGGTAGGGTGAAACTGGAGTAAAGGTAAGTTGAAAGTGGGGTTAAATTAGAGTAAATGTGAGCTGAAGGGGGGGGGTGAAGTTAAAACGTAGGACTATGATAACCTTATCTATGAGAAAATTATTTATGAATATCTCAATTTTGTATATCGATGAGCTCCCGCGCACGCACGCACACGCACACACACACACACACACACATATATATATATATATATATATATATATACGCACGCGCGCGCGCACACACACACACACACACACACACAGAGAGAGATTGTACCTTTTATCTGATATTCAATAATAAAATATATCATTTGTTTCATAGAGATCTAACTATTCATATTAATCTAATATACTCAAACTCTATTGCAAATGGATCGAAAAGAATTATTCTGCATGACTATCAATATTGTGTTAAATAGTCAAATGAAAGTGAAATTCTCTCATATTTAAACGCGGAAATATTTATTTTATTTAATAATATAATTCTACGAAAACATTTAATAGCGAGAATAAATTAAATTACAGAAACTATTTTTAACAAATTATTCATATTAATTTTAAAGTGGCGCGATGTTCACTTCATATTAAATACATGTAATGAAGAGTCTTAACAATGATATATATATATATATATATATATTTAAATACACGTTTATAAATTATAAAATACAAAAATAATATATCACGTAAGTTGTACTGTATTTCACGCTTTAATTATTAGTATCAATTATTACTGATATTGGTGAAGATTCACCATATATTATCACTATTTATCTGTTGTATATATCAAGCCGTCGATAAGAACGTCAGGTAGATAACAATGGCATTGTGCCAACGACAATAACAACAATGGCCGCTCCGTATCCAACAACATAAATATACCAATAACAACAGCAACATCGCAGTTTTCTCTCGGCTGGTCCGGTCCATTCGTGAATGCTTTGTTTGTTTGTTTGTTTGTACGTTGTTTGTACGTTTGTTTGTTTGTTTGTTTGTTTTCGACGCGTATTATGTTGTTACGCATGCGCGCGCGACATTATTCGTTTTCGTTCGTTATATATATATATATATATATATATATATCGGCCGATGAGAAAACATTCCGTCAACTTTTCCAGCTGTCAGATTAATGGCCATAAATTGCTGGCAGATTACGAATTCTCGGAAAGATTAGACAAGATAAAATAAAATAAAATAAAATAAGACAAGTCGACGAAGATTGACTGGCTCCAGTTCAGTTTGGAATATGATTTTTTTCGCCCTAAAACCTCCCACTAATGACATCACGGATCGGGGGTCACGTAACATTCGTTCGTTTTAATTTAAGCGCCCGCCTCGGCACGGATTGTCCGAGGGGGGAGGTGGGGGGTGGTGTGAATATTTGAAATAATTTTTATTAATATGTATTTTTTTCGCAGTCGAAAGCTCCTGATTTAATGTAGTTGTAGTAGACTGGTTGGGGTCGGATTACAAGTTAGTTCTTACATACCCGAGCTGTACCCTATATATATATATATATATATATATATATATACACACACAAGGTTAACTCCGTACGTCAGATACGACCAATGTTAGAATGATGACTTTTTAGATTTAGAAATGGAAAGAAAACATGAAACTGTTGCCTCGAATTACACTACAGACGTCGGCCACTTCGGGGCCTGGAGAGAGGGCGAGTCGGAGATGGATATATATATATATATATATATATATATATATATATATATATATATGTGCACAAACGCATATGAGGAGCGAGTAAAGGGGGAACCATGACGAACAATAAATAATAATAATAATAATAATATCAACAACAAGAAACACAACAATATCAATTGTATTCGCTAAAAAATAACAACATAATCGTGACTATATAGATTAGCCGCAATATAGCCAATCGCTAGCCACTTATGAGCGAACTAGACTAGCTATTTTATTAGCCAAACGGATTCATAAACAAGTATCCTCCGAAGGACTTACACTTGGTCTTTCCAACCGACCACCCCCCTCCCCCCCCCGCCGTCGAAAGTGCCGCTTTACCACCATATTATCGCCGTATTTTATTATATTTTACCCCCCCCCCTCGCCGCCTTTTAATATTTTTCGACTTTTTTTCTCTCTCTTCTTTTCCAGTACTTAAGGGAGTCAATATTTGCATTTCCGTTTATTACACTTAGAGATGGCAGCCAGTCCGTTTAGGTTTAATAAAGTTTAAGACAGATGACACCGGGGCTGTCGAGATGTTTTAATATAGTACAGCGAACCTGAGCCCGGCTAGAGATGGCGTAAGGCTACACTATATTGTAATTGCCTTGTTTGTATATTCTCAAATGATAGGCAAGATATCAAATTATATATATATATATATATATATATATATATATATATGTATGTATAGAGAGAGAGAGAGGAGGTGGGAAGAATGTGTCTGTCTGTCGGTCTGTCTCTCTGTTTATCTATCTGTCTCTATTTTGGCTAAACTTCTTTCATATATTAGGAATTATCAGTTAATAATAATTTGTTTTAAATTTTCATCAAAAATCAAGCATCTATATTTTTTCACGAAAGTTGATTCACAATAATTTATTTTTTGCCGGTCATCATTAAAAAAACACTTCTTCCGACTTGAAATAGCGTGATTTTATTTACTTATTTATTTAAGTTTTTGCTTTTTATTAGCTTTATTTTAAGCTTTGGTCGTTCTAAGGCTAATTTAAATTTAAATCTTCAACAAAATATTACGACATATAGAAAATATCGCCTGGTTTCTGGACACTCATATTTATAAAATTATTGTTACGGCTAGATGCTATCAATATATGTCGGAGAGAAAAAAATCTAAAACAATTAACTATTATTATATCACAGAAAAAAAAGGCTGACAACATCCGTTTTTCGAAATAATTTATTTTTATAAAGGAAACTCGGAATTAAAACCGTTAAAATTATTTTATAAATATTATTTTCATTGAAATAATTTTTTTAAAGCCTTATCAGTGTGGTCGGTTCTAGATTGTTGTCATCGGTTGTGAGATCGACGAGTTGAGTCAATAAAATGAACAAATCAAACAGAGACCCACCTTATGCGTCTCGTCGTATTCCTCCGTCCATCTCTCTATCCGTCTTCGCCCAATGTCGTTCTCTCCATCTGGCTCGCTTTGTTCCATGGCGTCGCCACAGTCGACCGGCCGGCGCCATGGACGCTTCCATCGTCATCACCAGTCCTCGCTCGCCTTTATAAAAAAACATTCCCACAACACAACATCTTGAACACAATCTCCTACGACATCTCCTAGGACATCTCATCTGCTACAACATCTCCTGCAACATCTCCTACAACATCTTGGCCAGCGCCTTCTCGGGCCACACTGTAAAGCCGTCAGCCATTTTGTAGAAGACTTCTTTATCCTCTAGACACGTCAGACTTCGATTATTTGTCAACAACAGATGACAGATATATCCATTAAGCAATCCCCAGATCACCGACGAGGGGGGATTCTCAATCAGGGATTACGCCACCGATCCCCATATCTCCGAAGGCTATAGAGATAACGGGGTGGGCACGGCGTGAGCTATAATTGAAGGTTGGAGTGGGCTCGTGGTCCAAGACTTTAACTTCACGAAACGAAACGAAACTATATCTGAAACGAAATATATAAATTTTATACACACACACGAGTGAAAATACTATTATTTCTGCTATTGTCGGAGGTATTAGAATTATTATCATAATAGATATTATATGTACTGATATATATGCTTTATTTCCAGTTATAGCTGCGTTATATATGTACTAATATATAAAATGTGTTTTCTAGTTAGGTAGTAGTCGTTTGATCATAATTCTGTAAGAATTATAAACATCACGAAAACCTGAGCCCACGCCTTTATTATATGTAACATAAAACACACACACACACACACACACACACACACACACACACACACACACACACACACACACACACACACACACACACACACACACACACACACACACACACACACACACATATATATACATACGCACACACACACAAACACACACACACAATAATACTACTAATAATAAGAGATGTGCTGATTATCAATATACAAGCAGACGGTGTAAGCGAAGATGTCACCAAAAATAAAGAATCAGGTAATTCCGGTCATATTCTGTTTTCTGCTATTTTCTCCTGATTGCCCGCCAGGTGTCGTTGTGTCGGACTGAGACAGCGGATATAGATATGAGACGGACATGGCGACAGATAAATAAACGAACGGCAGACAAGCGGACAGACACGTTGACGCACACGCACTAACACGTGAGCACAAGCGCGCGCGCACCCCCCGCCCCATCACACACACACACACACACACACAGAGACGCGCGCGCGCGCGCGCATCCCAAGCCGTCGATGATCTGTTCTATTATAAGTAGGTTATCACTGAGAGACCAGCTGACCAGCTCTGACAATATAAACAAAATAACAGACAACACTCTTTGGTCGATTCTCATCTGATGACAGGACATCAAATACTCAGAGGTGAGGGGGCGGGTGAGAGGATTTAGTCCCATAAGTAGATTTGTCGTGGAAAATGGAAGGATGAGGGAAGAGTTGGAGTAAAATGGGGGAAGAGTTCTAGAGAAATAGAAGGGAAGGTGAAAGAGACATAGGGAAAGGGGGTGGTGGATTGAAAAGTAGAGAAAAATATACGAAGGAAGAGAAAGGTGGAGTTAAGAGATAGATAGATAGATAGATAGATAGATAGAGGGGGGGGGGGTACAGAAACATATATAGCGATAGAGTAAGTGCAAAAAAGACTTGAACATAAATATATTGTGAGCAGTTAGTAGGCACGTACATACATATATAAACACGAGGATGTGCAGGTATACGTATATACACGCGCGCGCGGATGCACACACATTTACACACACACGCATACACACACACACATACACACAGACAAACACATACCTAACCAGACCTAAACAGTTCCCTATATCCGTGTATGCAATTAGTTGTAGGCCACATTTCCACATCTCTCTGTCCCTGTCCAAGATGTCTTCTCTCGTTGCCGACTTCTAACTGACACCAAACTTCCCAAATCATCGTCAAACACATATAAAACCAACCGCCAGCCACCAGCCCGGGCTTAAATATTGTCCCAAGCCCCTCTACCTCGGCTCGCTGATGCAAATTTCACCAATCCATCGGACAATATTTACTCCAGTAACATCAGCCAACCAGAGCCATATAGAGCTGCCGTCAAGGTGACCTTCACCAGTCAGAAGCATCACCCTCCATCGTGGCGGCGCCTCGATGTTCACTTCATCAAAAGTAAATTTTCTTGGATAATATTGACACACAGATTGTATGAGGAATGAGGAGGAGGAGGGGGGGATACGGGGAGACATGGCTGACCACTAGTTGGTCATATTAAGGTTGCATAGGGTACAGAGTGAGAGATTGTGTATGTGTGCGTGTGTATCTGTGTATGTATGTGTGAGTGCACGTGTGTGTGTGTTTGTGTGTGTGTGTTTGTGTGTCCGCCTGTGTTTGTGTGTTTGTGTATGTGTGTATTTGTTTGTGTGTGTACGTGCGTGCGTATTCATGTGTAGTAGTAGTAGTATTACCACCAGCAGCAGCAGTAGTAGTAGTAGTAGTAGTAGTAACAACAGCAGCAGTACATCAGTACCAAGAGTGCCTGTACTGCTCTATAGTCTCACTATTATTACTATTACTGTTACTATTACTGTTACTATTACTGTTACTGTTACTGTTCCAGGCACTAATTTATAAAATTATTACTATTTATTTCACTACTTATTTTTCTTGTTGTTGTTGTCTTTATTGATTATTATTATTATTAGTAGTAGTAGTAGTAGTAGTAGTAGTATAAGTAATAGTATAAGCAGCTGAGCAGTTTCAGAAGTAACGATATAGTAGTAGTACAGGTAATAGTAGAGATATTAGCAAAAGATACGGGGAGTCTGTGTGTGTGTAAATAATAATAATAATAATAATAATAATAATAATAATATATAAACTTAAATAATGGCATGTTTACAATAATAATAATATAAGAACACTATAGAATACTAAGTTTAGCATCATGTCGCAAAGTGTATATTTTAATATCATCACAAAGACATAGATAATATATTATATAACAAAGTAGTCCTGTACTCGATAGCCAAAGTTAGAATCATGTGGTACGAGGTTTAGCATTCTGCAATTAAATGCTTAGCGAAAAATAGTACCATATTTAGAATCACGTAGCACGATCTTTATAGTCAGAATGTATTATACTTGCTAACAGAGAGTATACCATGTTTAGCATGGGTTAGTACAGTATTTAGTATCTCATATAGTACCCAGTATAGCGTCGCGCCCTAACACACGCCAAACACGTCATAGACAAATATAAATAACACTATTAGTATCGTCTGCCCACTTGTCACTGGCTTAAAACACAGAATGGCATTTAACCCTTTATACTCTGGGAAGTGTTTGTGTGTGTGTGTGTGTGTATATTTATATGCAAGTATATATATATATATGTGTGTGTGTGTGTGTGTCATATTATAGCTATTATAGCACGGTGAAGTGAGTCGTGCTAGGTATTGCAGGTAGCTGAGTACAGTTAAGTGGCTGGTACTATAGAGTACATATACATCAAATCATAATATTTTAGAACGATGAAGTCAGTTTAACAACACAGTAGTAAAATATACACACAAAATATTATAATACAGTAAAGTGTGTGCTAAGGCAACGTACTTTATGTTTAACATAAATATATAACATTCTAGTACAGTGAAGTTAGTCTCAATATACCGTTGACTATAACATAAATACACATAATATTATAAGTGGGTCTTACTGCCTGGAATAGTGATACATGTATTATAGTAAAGTAGGTCTTACTGCATAATATTGTTGTATGCATATATAAATAAAAAAAACAATAGACTTATGTAGATATTATTTTATCAAAATATAATAGATCTATGTATATTTTGTTGTATTTAGATATTACCGCTAAGTGAACTCTTCAATATATTCATTTCCAAACGCTGACATCCATTTCAGCTCGGAACTTGTAAAAAAGCTCGACTCGATACAGCAACAAAAATGTTCTCGACTCTCAACATCTCGGGTGGCTGTTCACGTTAAATGGGACGACCATTTCGCAGGATTAAATTTGAAACATTAAACATCTCCCGAGGACATAAAGCAATCTCTCAGAGACTGTCCTCAGATTATGTCGGCTCCATCTTTACGCACTGTTTCACCACGGAGGATGTTGGAGGATTACTTTCAGCCATCCATGATACAGGAAGCAAATTGGAAATAGGTGTCATCCCTGTTTTATGATCATCGGTCGGGAAGCGAAACAAATCATCACAACTATTCCGGAATAATATTTTTACCTGCTATAACAGCAGATGGTTTTTCACATTGTTTCAGTTACAGTATTGTATTTTATTCACATTTTATTGACCTATTGTGAACACCTTGTTTAAAATTCTGACGTGGACATTTATTAACTCAAACCAATCGTAGGTGAACCATTTTCAACTGTATTGACTTATCTTTAACACGACATGTAATTATATCAACAGCAGCTTATAACATTAACATATATTTATAAGATCAGTAAAAACAATAATATATTTAGTTAATATAACTAATATAATAGTTATAATAATCATAATAATAGCAGTAAAATAACAACAACAATAACAAAACTAACAAAAGTAATAGTAACGTCATAATTCAATAATAGGCCATATATAAATATATATATATATATATATATTTTTATTTTTTAATTATATTAACACATAAACAAATATGCATACACACACAAACACACACACACACACACACACATATATATATATATATATATATATACTACATATATATATCAGTTATATATTTCTGTGATATATATATATATATATAAAACGATTATAAGATATTGCAGTTGTACTATCTTCTTGTTTGTGACATCCAGCCACCCACCCACCCACGAGTTGTCACGATAAAAAAAAACAATCAAACTGTATGAGATAAAAATAACAGGACTACACACACACACACACACACACACACACACACACACACACACACACACACACACACACACACACATATATATATATTATATATATATATATATATACATACGCACACACATAAACACACACACACACGAGAGAGGAGAGAGAGAGAGAGAGAGAGAGAGAGAGACGTTATCAGGGCATTGATGGACAAGGTGACAGTCGTATTATCGTTATCTTAATACGTAGAGATGACAGCGGGATGGGGTTGAGGGGGGTTAGTCCGTTAGTTGCTGAGGATGATGTCTGTCTTGTAGGTCAGTCAGATAAGAGACCTATTTACCTTATCTCAGCCATCGAGCCGCCATTATTAGCTGGACAACAAACGTCCATAAGCCACCAAGCGATAAGCCCCCCCCCCCCAACACACAGACACATACACATTATCACCGTCTGTCACAAGCCCGTACGTCACAGCTCCGTGACATGTCACTATCGACAATAACCGGTCTCTGACTGTTGTTTATTACTCAGCTAAATGCCCTCAATTTGTCCTCCATCTTCTTGTATTATCGCCCGCAGAAACCGAACAAAAAAACAATAAATCATCGTAATATTAATATCTAAGGCGATAGTCTTATTGTCATAATTCCTATTACGGCTCATCAATTCATCAGCTTTATTATTATTATTATTATTATTATTATTATTATTATTTGTGGGTCGGCCGTGGCTTGTGGTTTTTCCCACACCCCTTTTTATTTACACTTTTCTCTCCTTT
This sequence comes from Paralvinella palmiformis, assembly GCA_025642065.1. Classification (NCBI taxonomy): domain Eukaryota; kingdom Metazoa; phylum Annelida; class Polychaeta; order Terebellida; family Alvinellidae; genus Paralvinella; species Paralvinella palmiformis. The sequence goes on from JAODUP010000154.1 coordinate 579,016, forward strand.
CCGTGTTTAGTTTAAGCCGCGAGTTGGCCGACTTTATTAAAAGCCGAAAGCTTTTAGCTGACATTAAAGCTGAACGTTCGTCATACGACTCTCAACATTAAAGCTGAACGATCGTTCCCCAAAAGTCTCGTCATCTGTCATGCGCGTTCGAGTCTTCCGGCTAGAAGTGACCGACGGCGAGCGGACGACGGATCGTTCGGGCCGGATAATGAATGAATGGAGAGAGAGAGAGAGAGAGAGAGAGAGAGAGAGAGAAAAGTACGAATCTCGGCGGAAATTGGGCTCCAGAAGAGAGTCGAGCGGCCATTTTTAATCTCCGGCTCGCGGTCTGGTCCAATCCGGGGACCGAGCGAGCGAGCGAGCGACCGTACGAGCGAGCGAGCCGTGCCGATTTGCCAATCGGGATCCGTTCGGCAGGGTTGGCAGGGCGACGGCAGGCCGAGTTATGAAGCGAGATATGATGAACTGGGAGTCGAAATGAGATTGCACTTTCTCGTCGTGTTTGCTCACCTCTCGTTAATTGCTCTGGCGCCCATAAGAAGAGAGCCTCGGGGCGTGTTTCGTAGCCCATTGGGGCGCGAGTCGGTGGTGGTGGTGGGGGTGGTGTGGGTGTTATGGGATGGCATGTGTCCCGGGGCGCTCGGTTTACCGATCGTGACCTCGGGACGAGCGAATGCCAGGGACGGGGTAGCTATCTGCGGGATGAAAGGATCAAAGTCTGTACCAATCGGCGGTGGTGAGATATGTGGGGTGGCTCATCAACAGGCGAAATAGCTACCGGGTGGGGAGGTGGATGGGGGGGAGGGTCACAATCGAGACTCCTACACATTAGACAGCCCGACACTAGACAGCCAGACAATTAAATATTTTATTTGATTGTGTTCTTATTGTTTAGTCCTTTTTTCTTATTATAATATATATAATTTATATATAACTTATATTCTTTATTTATTTTATAAAGATCGCCATTCAGTCCTATATATTGCTATGCATATAAACGATTCTTTATTATTATTATTATTTTTATTACTATTATTATTATTAGTTGTCTTTCATGTTACTGTATTTTAATTAATTATATTTCTAATCTACATAAAACAATTTCAAACCACATCGTAATTTCAGTATATCCTCGTTACTAAGTGATGCGCTAATAAACAGCCCGTATAATTATTTTATCCACATACGTTTCCACGCCACGCACATTAACGCGTCCCGAACCGGGCACCCACAACATACAAATTCGCACGCTATCCGATTCTGCCGCGTGGTTCTTAAAGCAGGGGGCGAAAAACTAATTTACTCGGGGAGCACGCGCCCCGGAAGCCGAGCACCGTGCCCCGGGGGGCTCGATATAGCGAGGCGAGGGCCACGTGGAATACCCCCTCTTCTCGGGCCGGGGAAGAGCCGGACCGAGAGAGAAAAAAGCCTCAATATTGACCAAAGCTTTGAGCAAACAATGACTCTATGACGGGGAGTGGGGGGTGATCCGATAAAACACCATCTTGTATCTGGCTACAGTCACTGGATTGGGTATAGGTCTTTGGCGGCTTGTTGGCGGCTTACATCAAACGGACTCTACCTACAATGTGTTGGTAGGGTTGACTTCAGGGGAACCTACAACATGATCAGAGCCTTGGTAGGGTCGACCTGACCTAGGACAATAGGTCCTCGCATAGGCCATAATCACTGTTGTCTTTGTGGATGTTGTTGATGTTGTTATTTGTAGTGCGATTTTTGTTGTTGTTATTCTTGTTGCCATTGTTGCGTTTTGTTGTTGTTAATGTTGTTAATGTTGTTGTTGTTGTTGCTGCTGCTGCTGCTTGTATTGTTGTTATTGTCATATTGTTGTTATTGCTGTAATTGTTGTAATTGTTGTTATTGTTGTTATTGTTGTAATTGATGTAATTGATGTAATTGATGTAATTGATGTAATTGATGTAATTGATGTTATTGTAGTTATTGTTGTTGCCGCCATTATTATTGTTGTTGTTATTGTTGTTACAGTGTTGTTATTTTGTTGCTGCTGTTTGTTTTAATTATGAAACAATATTTACGAAACAACAAATTAAATAAACAATTAATAAATGCAAAAAAATATTTATGCAACAACGGAGTTCAACTTTATTTTCCCATTCCGTAAAGCGACAGTCCAACAAACGAGACCACTTCGTGTTGCGGCTCAGATGAGAAATGCAGAAAGTTGATTCGAAAGAAAAAAAAAACATCGAACAAAGAAAAACATGGGATTAAATCTTGTCCACAATGGACGGGAAAGGTGTGTATCGTTTTCTAGGTCGGGTCAATACTGACCCAAATTCCGCGAAGCGTCGTCCAATGGTCGCCCGGTTTTTATTCGGTCCGTGTCTCGGTTTGCCAGTTATTATGAAGAGGGACGAAAGAAGAAAAAAAAGATGTGCTGGTTTTCGTGTGAGACAATGTTTACTCAGTGGTTGGTTGGCAAGGTGAGCGAATGTACCCAGAGACAGGTGTGTCCTGTTTGTTTTTCCATATTAGTTCTTATATTTCGACGCATTAGCGCTCTCCTGACTATCGGAAAGGAAATGTCCGTCACGTGCAGCCAAGTCACGTATTCACCGCGACCTTGCCATAGCCGCCCAGTCGCTCAACCACCCACCATTCACTCACTCATCGACCCATTCACCCCCAACATCCACACATTCGGCCATCGACCCACTCAGTCAGCTAGCCGCGCATAGTTTTGATTATGATAAAATTTACGATACTCTAAAACAAACGAATGAAGCAAGCTACAACTATATATATATATATATATATATATAAGATAACCACAAATCATGGTTATAACATATTGTCATATACCCAATTCACCGTTCACCAGTTTTGAACCTAGAATTTCGTCTCGATCTAAGATGTAGAATGTCTGATCTGTGTGTGTGGGGGGGAGCGGTCTGTGTGTGTCTGTGTGGCTTTCTGTATGTGTGTGCGCGAACACGCGCGTTTTAAGCAATGCGTCAAAATGGATTGGCTTGTTGAGACATTGAATCGATTATCCATCAAAGCAATCAAGAATGCTATTTTTCACAGTAAGATATAAAATATCTCAACTGACTCTAAATAATTATTTGGTGTTTTTGAAATGATTAATATATTTTTTTAATTAAATGTTTCTCTGCGTGATTAAAAGTTTTAACAAATTTGTGTTTACAAGAATTACCTTCAGCCGCCAGCCATGAAGCCGATTAATTATACAGTAGAAAATACACGCATGCTCGTCGTTTGGCACACCGAGAATGATGACGTTATAGGCCACACATGCTGATGAGTAGCCCAGACATATGTATAGGTCTCTCTCTCTCTTTCTCTCTCTCTCTCTCTCTCTCACTCACTCACTCACTCTCTCTCTCTCCTAATATATATATATATATATATATATATATATATAGATAGATAGATAGATAGATAGATAGATAGATAGATAGATAATCATGTGGAGGTGTAGAACATTTTATATTTAGATTGATGTATAAATAGTCTTATCTATATTTAGATTATTTTATGGAGGTAGAGGTCTTAAAGGATGTTTAGAGATGTTGATATTCTGTACCAATGCCACTATATATGTATCTTAAAATACACGCGTCCGCACACACACACACACACACACGCACGCGCACGCCCAATAAAACAGACAGGTAAATGTACACTTAATAACTCATACATATTGCTGCAATATATAGAAATATGTCGCCAATCAAATAAGCTAAATAAATATTTTTAATATGCGCCCATTCCACTGATATTTTATTAAATAATTAAATACATTTAGTAAGGCGTGCTTCTGGAGACAAGTCTGAAGAGTGAAAAGTTTTGAAGCTTTGTGCTCTAATTCCTACCTCGATGACAAGGTAAACAAGCTTAATCTGCCGACAGAGGGCGTAGGTATGAGCACTAAATCAATCCCCCCCCCCCCGCAAACGTCGATGAAAGCGAACATCGGAGCTATAAATGTGTGGAGAAAATCTTGTTTTTACAGCAACAATTAATATCTAGTAATTAATTGTTGATGTTTGATTCATGGACCAGCTGCTTCTGGGGGCGAACCGAGAACATTTTATTGTTGATCTATCCGTCCCATTACAGATGTTAGAATGACGATTGTTCAAACGACAATTATCATCAAAGAGCTCTCCCGTAATTGCCGAAGTGTTGATTTTCTCGCCGAATATCATATTTTTATATTTATGGGCGCGCGTTTGCGGCTTGTGTTTAAGTGCCCGGAGGGCAGACTTGTTGGACCGGAGGGGGATGGTGGTGGATGAAGTGCTCGAATTCCGTGCCTAACGTTATCAGTTGGCCGTGGTTGGCTCCGATTCGAAATCCCAAATCCCCGATCCACGCCGGGATTGGGTGGTACTCGACGGGCACCAATCCTACCAACAGGTGCTGGCCGTATTGTATCATTGTCAGCGTACCATTATAACGGCTTGGGTCGGTCTTGCGTTCATGCCCCCCGGGGTGGGGAAGGGTATGATCAGTTCACGTGGGTGTTGGGAGCCGGGAGGGGGGGTGCGGGACGGTGGAGATGGATGGATTGATGAATTTAGGGGATGAGTGGGAGGGGGGTAGTATAGATGATGGAGACTGAGGAAGGTGTTGTCATAGGGTTTATCGTTAATTGGCTAACTGAATGAGGTCAACTCGTTGCGATAAAAACAAGCCCACCTGTCGTTCTGGGCAGCTTCTGTTCACGTTAACAATGGACCATGACACGCACCCCCCCCCGCACCGCACCCCACCCTCCTACCCCTCCCTCTTTGACCCGTCCGTTCCTCAGTCTGGTCTGTCCGATGGTTGTCTCCGAACATTGCCCACCTTTGTTCAATTCTCCATTTGTTGTCATGATTGATAATGATAATATGGACAGCAGCGGTCCATTTGTCGGTCCATATCTACCGCGTAGGAAGGGCCAATGACGTCGACAGAGACCCCTGGTGGTGTAATTGAGCAACAAACGTCGTACTTCCTGCTGGGCTCACAGCGTGTCGTCATTGTTGCTTCAATAGAGCACCGGGAGACGGTGATGTTGATGATGATGATGGGTGGCGGTGATGATACGGCCAATAATATGCCGATCATCAGTTGTCTGTTTTCTGTCGTCGATGTGTTTAGTGTTTGTTGTCATTGTCAACCCAGTGACACCATTTTGCTGTTGTCAGTTGACGTTTTGTTATCGGAAATAAATCCCCCCCCTCCCCCTTGTTGTAGAGATAGTGCGAAAAATGTGTTTGAGAGAGTGTGTGTGCTCGCGCCGTTTGTGTGTTCACATTGTGTGTGTGTGTGTGCTGACAATTTATTATCTATAAAGTGTCTTAATCAGGAAGATAATTATATATATATATATATATATATATATATATATATATATTAGCCAACAATATTACATCGGGGCGCCTCCGTGGTCTAGCGGTAGCGTGTTGGACTACAGATAACTACCACCCGTGTTCAAATCTCGGCGTGGGCATATCTGAAGGTTGTTTCATCTTTCACTTCGCCTCATTACCTTTGGAGGTCGCTCGGCCCATTTAGCCTACCTTGTGCACAAAAGTGGCCGTAAAACATCAATTATCATCACCAACAATATTACTTATAATAATAATAATAATAATAATAAATAAATAAATCACCATCTCCAACTTCATCTTCATCAATATTTTTAATTTGTTCAATCATGATTATATAAATGTGACGATTTAACAGAAGTCATCCGTTATAGTTATAAACTATTACTGATTATAGTGATGATAACTTGTTATGACAAGGTTTTTTGTGAAGATGAAACCGGAAAATAATAATAATAATAATAAATAGACCGACTGAGGTAGGAGAAGGTGACCAATTGAACTGTCAAGGTGGGAGAGGGAGGAGGAGGGGGCCGGGGAATAATCTCTTTGATAAAAGAGCAATATTCTGATTTATTTCTCTTGTTGTATCATCGGTTAGTTATAGATGTGAAACGACAGTGACATCTGGTGATTGATCTTTGTTGACAATGGTCTCCATTGTGTGTGTGTGTGTGTGTGTGTGTGTGTGTGTTGGATAGCGAGAAACAGGGTGGGGAGTGAGAACAAATGCACTGGAATAGAGAATCATGAATGTTGAATTCAAACTTTGGGTTATTCAACAGGAACATTGGTGTTATATCTCAACAATATTTCATACGGAAACGTGTAATATCTTGCTAGTGCGTTCGTCGGTGTGTATGTGCATATGTCTGTAACCTCATGCCCGTGTATTTGTGTATGTAAGTATGTTTGTAGGTGTACGCACGCGCGCACGTCCCGCTGAATGGGTAAAAACGTGCGTCGGTGCGTACACGTATCCGCGCACGCGTATTAGATTTGTTTGAACTCTGCCCCGATGGTGATCAGACGACTTATAACTGAGCCCCAGGCTTCGATGACGTACTCTTGGCTCTAATCGTGTAAATCTCTCGTATTATCGCTCACTGCTGACTGGCCTATCACGATCAATATAACATGTGGCTGAGTACTAAACACTAGGGGGGGGGGTGTCTTAGTGCTGTTGGGAGGAGCATGGGGTAGTTGTTTGGATGAAAGGAGGGGTATTTATGTAGTAGTGCATGGGCTAGTTCTAGCTTTAGACGTTGTACTGGATAAAATATAATGATCTCTGTCGAGGGGGAGGGGGGGGGAAGGGGGTGTGATGAGTGATTCTGTGGTGGTTTGACATTGTAATGTAAGATTTGGGGATGATTCTGTGGGATATTCGGAGATATTCTGGATGGATCTAGTCTCATATGCGATAATCTAGTAATTAAGGGTCCGGGATGGAATGGTGGGTGATATGTGTTCCCAAATGAGATGGATTGCGTGAAGTGTGAAGACGGGACGTGTAAAAATACTGTCAAGAATGGGATATGCTGTGAAAACTATCAACAAATAAATATTAATGTGTTGTGGGGCGTGCATTTTATTGTGGGGAAAGTCAATTGCTTTATATCTGGGATATAAATTTGCTATCATTTTATATTATCATATGGGTGGGATATATGTTCTAAAATGAAGTATATTGCGCATATACTGGCATATTATATATTTATACAGTGAAGTGTATATATTTATTAAGTATAATAGTCAAGTGTATATATTTATTAAGTATAATAGTCAAGTGTATATATTTATTAAGTATAATAGTCAAGTGTATATATTTATTAAGTATAATAGTCAAGTGTAATATTTACTGCGAATAATTACCGTCTGGGGCAAGCGGGATGTGCATGATGTGCATGTTCGTATATGGTGACTGTGGTGCTCGAAATGGGTACGATCATGGGAACAGGTGGGGGTGATATTGGTGGTGCCGATATGATGGTGGGGGATGTAATAATGCGAGATTTCCCACTGTAAATTGATCCCTCGGCTTAATGAAGTCCGGACTAACGTCACAAGGAAGAGGAGAGAAAAAATGTCGCTCCATAAAAAAACGGCTCAACCGAGCCAAGCCATATTTATACGCGACGATTGATTCCATTTATCGTCTGCGCCGAGTAGGAGAACTCCCGCCAAGTCGGAAATTGCGCCGCCTGGAAAAGCATTTTGATTTAATAATGCGCACCTTTAGAATGGCCGCCGTATTGTGGGGAGTAACAGTGATTAGATTAACACCGGACTAGACCACCGCGTGACAATTTCAACAAAATTACATTAAATGGTCGGTCGAGGTTTGTCCTGGCGAGGTCGGCAACAAAAGGACAAATTGTGGGGAATAGGGAAAAGGAAAGCCCGCCAACAAAATGAAGCCATTAATTTAGGGCGCGAGGACAATTGCCATTTTTTTCTTTCTTGTCGTTTGGCCACAAAACATTCACCTCCAGCGCCGCGCGCGCGCGCGTGCCCGCTTTCGCACGTTAGCCATATTGGAATGGAGGATCTTTGTTGCCGCTTCCTTTCTGACTTATTGAGCAATAGGCGTCACATTACGGGCCTCGTTAAATAATCAATGAGCTGGTTATTACGGTAATATCGCCCTGTTGCTGTTTATGAATTAATGTCGCCCCCAAACGTTGATTAACGACAGCCAAGTTCAACTGGTATGGCGGCTTGTTTACATAGTAGAGAAGTCACCTCTTATTAGAAAATATTCGTCCTCGTAAAATTTTTCCGGGCCAATGTCGGGTTCTGGAACTCTGGTTCGTTGTTGATAATCCGGTTAATATTCATTTCGATCGGGACATTAACGCTCTCTTTTTTCGCATGGTCGCAAGTCGATGAGCACTGAATTGCAAATTCGAATACGTACTCTTCTGCGCCAATATATTGCGGTTTGGGACACACAAACGTGGAGGAGAGAGAGAGAGAGATGAGAGAGAGAGAGAGAGAGAGAGAGAGAGAGAGAGAGACACAGAGAGAGAGAGAGAGAGACAGAGACAGACAGACAGACAGACAGACAGACAGACACAGACAGAGAGGGGGGATATATA